>CM046069.1:56956651-56981860 GCA_025215515.1 Schistosoma japonicum
TATAAGTCAACAAATGATGTTTGCTAATAATGAAAATAATATTAACAAACAATATGATAAACAACAACTGTAAATGTACAGCTTAAACATTGTTCGCAATCGGCTTACGAAAGGAATTCTAACTAACGATGGTAACTTAAGCGCTTCATTATGCTCCTCATCAAAGTAAACGTTCAACAAGGATTGTAATATATAACGAAGGTATTTTATTGTTTAAAATGAATACATTACTCTTATTGTAGCGCAATGCTGCACAATCCGTTTCCTGCAGAAATACAAATTGGCTTCCTATATACACCTGGTTCTTTCTACTTTTCTGGAGTCTCTGAACTTTTGATTGAATCCAGTATATATTGTGTAGGAATACATTGAAGATGGAGCGAATAACAGGAATTCGACGAATCAGATTGTGAAGCTATTACAGTGCGTTGTTTCAACACAATTTGTGTTTGAGATCACCAGAAGTCTTCCAGCTGATCCAGATGCATACGATCATTTTATTTCTTGAAGACATCTGTGAGATGATGCGTCCAAATATCAAATAAGTAAAATGTGAATGTAATACAGTTATCGTTAATACAGGCATTCACCCATCGACGTTATCCAAGAATTAGCTTCAAGAACTCTGGTTACAGCTTCCACAATTTTCTAATGTAAATGACACTACCTACTTCATCGGCGTACATTCTTAACCGTATCTTGGAAGATCTGTACAAGACACAATAAATGATGGAAACTATGACAAATAACGATTATTACAACAATTAAGGCTGGTGATTAGTCTGTAAAGAAGCTGACAAGATTTCCGTTGTTAGTAGCTGTTTGGTAAAAGTGCAAAATATTCTAGGGCAATTGTCACTGAAATCGGAATAGCCATCAGATCTACATTAATAGCCGCATTATGATACAAAAATAGATTTCCACTGTTGTTTTTATTATTTCGCATCCAAACCAACGACACCAAAAAACTAGTGGCTACGGCTATTTAATTCTTCTTGAAAAATGAAGAAATACTGCAGATCTCGATCTCCATACAATTTGTAAGCATGCACTCTCCAAATGAAGTAATATGACTGAGCAACATCTCAAAGTCATCTGAATTCTTAACATTAAAGTGAAACAAATTATGTATCAGGGCGGCTCGACTGCGCAGATTTATGACACATGTAAAATACATCTGATGCAACTACTCACTTTCGGAATGAATTATGTGCAAATACGACCACATCGAATACTACTGTTCCAGAAATCACCTCGTGGATTTACAAGATCGAAAGCCTCAACGATTATTTTCTAAAATCCATGATTTTGGAATCTATCCATTTCATATACCAAGGGTCACATTCGTTGCTGTGTCGAACATTACCACCAAGGACTGGTCAAATCCATTCAACTTCGTGGTAAATATGTGCGCAAGACATTTGCATTTCACAGAGGGCCTACAGACACACTATATAGTTTACCAACATACCTTCTCCTTGGATTCCGAACGATACCTGCACGTATTCCTCCCCGACAGCTCCTCCAGCAGACGAACTTTATGTGCAGTTAACAGTCCTCAGCCAGTGAGGAACTATGAATCACGAAGTGGTAGTACACCGCCTTCCCGAATTTAAATATCCCATTCTTCAACGTTTGTAGAGTTGGAAACGCGACTGAAACTAACATGCTTCCGAATGCACTCTCAGTAGATGAAAATCCATGGGAACCGAACCCCATAACAATGCTTTCACGGCTAATATTGTTTCTTATCAGGAAGGGATACTATTTTCTAGAGATGATTAGTTTATATGACTTTAAAACTATTGATTCAATTCAAATATTGCTCACTTCTCAATGCAGAAAAGTGACAACAGATTAGACTGTAAATTGTGATATTTCTCCAGGAGGTCAGAAGTACTCATTACGACAAAAATATTGCTGTGCACTCAAGAGTTACCATTTAAATTTGATAAAAGCGAAACCAGAAATTTCAATTAAGTAAAAATAACGATTGACGCAGAATAGTATGAATTCATTTTTTATTCCGTAGGCTTTCATCAGCTGAATCACAGCCGTAATTTCTTGCTTTATTCAAATTTACAAAGGAACTAATTGTGTGAAACCGGAAAGATAATATCGTAAGACCACCTCATGCTAAACATGCCTACTTTTCATAGCATTCTTATCATGATTCGCGCTAACTGTAAATGAAGTGTAGTCTCACCAGTCATTAGAAGCCAACAAAAGTAGAGTACAATACACGGATTACTTAATCCTATAGTTAGTCCCGAGTACTAGTCGAGTCATCTCTTTATGACGTTGGCTGACACGACAACCCCGTTTAGTGAATATAGCATTTTGGTAAGGGTTTCTTAGGTCAACAAAGTAGGCCCAAACGTCTGACGTGTTTGTCTGTCTATCTATCCATCCATTCACCTATCTAACTATTTATCTACCTACCACCTCTAATCTAAGTTAAATGTTTGTTCATTTGTGTAGTATGCAGATTTGGCATAGTGACAATTGGTCAAATTTCAGGCCAGTCCTTGTGATGATTATACGGACCAATCATTTTAGCTTAAAAATCGCAACTAATACAATGAAAATTGTGATTCGACGAAATTAATATGTGGGCGAGATTTTCTATGCATATGATAAGTATCCTTTAGTCTGAAGGCCAAATAGCGGAGGTTTAGCTCGTGTCTGGGAGGTTGTTTGGTACTGCTGGTTTTTCATAGCTTTCCTTGTTAACAATGAGCGCTGATAGTTGGGATAATCATTGTGTGACATATGTGGCAAATAATAAATGCCTGAAAAACCTATGTATGACGGGCGATTGACGGCAGTCATCTGGGAACGTCTAATCCTGATTTCCGAGTAAGTCTGTTGTGTTTCACCTCGTGTCAGTATTTATTAGTTATATTAAGCTTCCTCACAAGCTAAGACTAGTCGATTGTAACAGTTGTCACCTAGAGACCTGCCAACTCATCTAGCACACAATAATACTTGAGATTATGAGAGTGGTATTTTGTTTGGTGGCTTTTCCTTAAGGAGCTTGTCTACGAAGCCCTCTAAATAGCATTCTGATTTTGGTGTTCTGCATGATTGTTCGTCCTTGTCGCTTACGTTCACTACGGTGCTGATGAATGCATTTACTCAGCAAATATGCATTGTGCCCATAGGACAAGTCAATTCTGTCACTTTAAATGCTATCGAAGGCTTGAATTGATTCATCATTTCAGTCCCATATTTGTCTAACCACATATTTTAGGGACTACAAAGTGGTTTATTAGGGGCTAGGTGTCTGTTTACTTCTTACGGGTTTTGCGCCACCTAATTCAGGTCTAACAAGGACTAAACGAAAGGATTTCATAAGTGAGCCACCGGGAATTCAGATTTAAGCCAACTAGATGTTTCCAGCTTCGGGAGAAGCACAGTACCAGTCTATTGACACCATATTGATGTTGAACGGTTTGTTTAGGTTAGAAGTTAGTGAACTAACTGGTTTGCACGATTTAACTTGCCGAGTCTAGACATTCGATCACATCTAGTGGTTATATAATTTCAGCTGACGAGAAACCTGTGGGTATTTATAATGAGTGCTACTGGTAGTGTTGGTTTCCGTGCTTCCTAGAATTTACTGACTTTAGGGAGATGTTGTTATCTCTGCTGTAGTCTTTACTGATCCCGTTGCTTAGATAGAGTATGGTATCGTTCTGACTCGTAAATTAAATATTCCCGTTTAACTCCACAAGAATCTTGGACCAATACTTGGATACTCGAGTATGTTCCATACGTAGTAAGAAAGGCGGATTGTTAGTCAATACGTAGTGTTTCGTTTCAGTGGGCCACATTTAAGCAACCAAATAAAGAGGGTAGGTTCGATTGTTCAGTTTCACTGTAACACGCATATCATGGTGGGAAGTATACAGTTAAAAATAACTTGATATTATGTCTAGGGGTGTCAGCGGTCGCTACAAGTATCTGACGTTACAGTCCAGACTGATTTTTACTTGTTGTGAGCGTTAAACGTGCATTAAGTGACATCCCGTGCATCAACTATTGTATGTCTCTTATGCGATATTAATTTGTGCATGTCTTCTCATCCACATTGATGTGTGTTTTAATCTTTGACTTTATTAAGCAACTTTTTTCCCTAGATACCCCCTGAGCTTATTCTCCAGCTCAAATCAATCCTTGACGGTGGTCTCGACACTTCTATTTTCTTCATGGGTGAGAAATACATCGTACTACAGCACGATTCATCTTGCCTTGTCAGCCGATGTGGCAAGAAATCCCTTATATTTTATGCTACAGGGAAAAGTTAGTTGCACTCCTATTTATAACATTTGTGAAATTTCTTATCGTTTGCATTGATCATGCAGCCAATGTTTAAAATTACAACTGGTCATCAGTCATCCATAGACAACGTAAAACCTGGCACATATGCACAGAGGTTCAAGTTGCCATAAAACATTAGCAAGATAAAATCAGATTTACAAGATTGGCACGATAATGAAATATAGCTAGAAGGGGTAAAGCAAAGATGTGTGCAAAAGAGTTATGTAACTAAAGATCTAGCGGAAGATAAGGAGTAGATACACTTGCCCCACTGTGACCGATTGTGAGTTGTCATCCAGTGTCTCCAGCTGATTATCAGTCGTTTAATTGAAGGCCACTTAGTAATTGATTTTGTTAGTAGCAGAATGATTCATGTTTATGTGGAATTAATGATGTAGCCTATTTACCAAGTTGTGCTATGACGGCCGGTCGTGCAATACGTTTGCTGGAAGTGAAGTAAGCTAAGCGGGGTTCTAATCCTAACCGTATATTTATAGGGTTTTAACCACCAACTACCTACGGTAGGAACAATACAGTTAGTATGTTGGGTGAAATTTCATGTTATAATTTTGTATATATATATATATTACTCTTGAAGTCATGTCACTATAAGATACGTTATTGTTAAAATTTTCATAATTGTGTGGTAGAAAACTTTTCGATGTATAATAGCCGAGAGTAGATATTGTAGTATCCACAGCATTTATTGCAAGTGCTTGGGTTTTCATTTTATAATGACTTGTTTCGCTTTACTTTTTCATGTTTCAAAGGAGTTTGAAATGTAGTCACAAGTAATCAGTATTAAGTTTGTAAGATCGCATCAAGATTTATGCTTAGGTGTTTTATAGTCATTCGTATAGTCGATAAACTGTTTACAGAAGTCAAACAGTCTTGAGTGATTAGCAATAGGCTTTGTCTCATGTTTGTTTATTCTGATTACAATCGGTTGCATGCTCTATTTAACTATTGGGTTCTGTTGAGACATCACATAACATTTTATTCCAAACTCTTCATGTTGAAATGCAAGTTGATGGGTGGTAATTTACAAAATTATGACATCCGAATTGTGGTCCATAAATACATTAGTCCGTGTTTAATCAATTAGAGTATTTTTGTAAAACTAATCAGTGGTATGTAATTAATTGGTCAATAAAACGGTGGATTTTGCTTGAATCGCCCTGAGAGACTATGAGCGGTTAGAGTTTCTCGACTGCTCTATTATGCCGAACATCTTTGTCCTATTAATGCTGTTAAAGTAATTTTTAGTGTCGATTGTGCCGAACAGCATGCTTAGTGTGGAAAATATATTGAACTTAGCAAGTAAATTTGTGTCGGTGAACCTGATGTTAGGCCGAAATGTTTATGACGATACTATGGAAGCTGTGTTCAGGTTCAAACCTTCAGTCCTGTATGAAGTGTTTCGGGACACCCTTTCGTTGTTGAGTAGTGCTTAATTTCGACATGGATGTAGTGAATGTAACATAAGTTTTGACGCATTTAACTAGTTTTGCGATCACTGCCCAGTAATTTATGCTCTACAATTAAATGCACATTGAAAATATTTTAGTTTATATTTCATTTTACGATATATGTATATAAGTGACTGTTTTATTTACTCAAATAATTCAGTCAGTTGGCCAGCGGTTCTGTCTTTTGATGTTCATTCAGTTGGGGTTTGAGGACTGTCGAAACTCAAGTGGACAAAACCAACAGGATTGGTTCCGTGTGTATTGTCTATTCAGTCATCTTGCTTCAGTGTTCGTTCTATCTGCATACTCTCAATCAAAATGAAGGTCGTTACAGGTTTGTAAATTGGCTGTATCCTGCATCTATTTTGTGAAGGATGTGACTATAAATGTTTTGTTTAGTATCTCACTAATCGGTCCAAGTATTGCTCAACAGGATTACTGTGCTATTCTGACTTCATGCTGCATACTTCTCAGATGCATTTATGTAGTGATCACTGATGCATTTATTGTTCTGAACGTTTTATTTTCAGTTTGCTTGGTTGGACAGACTGTCGACGATGATCAAAATAATTGCACACAGGGAAATTTTGCAATCAGCCGTATGCGGGACCATTACGAGCGAATGGGTTACTAACTAATTATTCCCATACGATGTAATGGGTCGTATTTCGTATGTATTTGATTGATACGCTAATAAATAATTCGCATGTACTAATCTTTGCTTCTTGTCTACTTTGAACTTTATTCATTTTTATTTATGGGGCTGGGTTCTTCGAGGGTCAGCTCAGCTGGTCTGTCGACTCAACAACTCAGCTCAGATTGTCTCGCTCTTCTTAGTCATTGACGACGGGTGGGGTCTTCGAAGAACTCTGACTCCTGAGTCGTAATAAACCACGTAACCGAAACGACTTGCACCCAGGTTTTCCTGAGGATAGTGACGAACTCCTGGTCAGGGAATTGTCAGTTGTTTGGAGATGTATTGGGGACTGAGAGTATTTCATCATCTGGAAATGAATCGGTCGTCGTCCACATATTGTATGGAGGATTTGTGTAACCAATGTAATAATTATCAGAGTTAAGTCTACTCTCGATAGCCTGCAAAATACTGGCATCCATCAGATTATTCGAAACGTCTGAAAGACAGGCTTTTGTGGAACAGGCTAGCTTTCGATCAGGTCGTGAATGCATTGATCACATTTTCAACCTCTGCTAAGTGATAGTACGGCGTCACATATATTGCAGTCCAACAATCGTTGTGTTTGTTGACACTATATCTGCCTTTGATTCGTTGAACAGGGCCGTGTTTAGAGAAGGATGTACCTGAGAAGTTCATTAGCATTGTGAAGGCTCTGTACACAAACACCTCAGGCGTAGCCAGGGTATTCAGACACCATTTCGCACTATTCCAATCCAGCAGTTGGGTTAGACAGGGTTGCATAATATCACCTCCCCTCTTTGAGGTTCTTTCATCGATGACATTTAGGAAACAGGTCTGAAGGAAGTGTGTGTGGTGGTAGTGTGGGTCTGCTTCCTAGAGAGAGACTTTTCGATTTCGAGTATGTGAATGATAATGTCGTACTGTGCGACAAAACACAAACTGTTCGAATTGCACTGAATCGGCTTGTAATTAGTCATTAGGTATGATATGTAGTTTACACCTAAATGCAAAGTACATCTGTAAGACTGACAGAAGTCTGTGATTACTCTTACCCTTCGTGGTAAGCCGTTAGGAATGTTCGTGTGAGTGAGTGTTGGTGGTGGTGTGACATATGAAATCAACCTACGCATAAAGAAAGAGTGATCAGCTTAAATTAGTGTGGTCGGGACCTAGGCGTCGTCTGATTGTAGAAGATCAGGTTTAGAGCACATTGGTGGGAGCAGTTCTGCTTTATGCTCATGAGACATGGTTTTCCGAGGTGGGAATGTTTGACGTCTCTCTGTGCTCGACCATCATTGTCTACGAAGGATTGCTAACACCCGATCGCGAAATGATGTTGGTACTGCTGAAGTTCAGCAACGTGTTTTTGGTTGCAATGATGACAATTTGTTTGAGTCATAATGTTGAAACACCGGCTTCAGTGGCTTGGTCGTGTTTCATTAATATCTTCTCAGGGAGCTACCATATAGCGCATTATTTGCTGATGCCAGATCCTGTTGAAAAGGCGAAGATCTGGTCAGATGCTCGTTGTTTTTATGTTTTTCATCTGACCACCGACTTACATTAGCTCATAATTGAGACCATTTTTACATGAGACCAGTTCCTAAAATAATCATTATTTCGGGAACTGGAATTATGTCTTTTATTCCGACATCAACGGATTAGGCAAGGATACCAAAATGGTCAATATGATTGAGAAACTTCATCTACTGATAGGATCAAGACGTGTATTAGGCATACGCGTCTACACGTAGGTACACGATATTAGTAGTATGTAATTGGAGGAAGCTAGAGTTAGCCAAACCGAAGCAAGGCATCAGTCATAGAGTTAGTGGCAGTTGGTCTGAGGTATTTTGGTAAGTGGTGACTACCTGGTTGGGTTCTTCGCTTAATCTGTGTCAATTGCTTAGATGTATTCACTTCTTGTTGTCCCTTGGATCCTGAGCTCCAAATTATTTTATATCTTGTACTCCTTTTATCATTACTACTATAGTACTCATTGTTTCGTCGATTGCTTATGATTAACTGACCAACGTAGCCATACTAGGTTCAAGATTTTCCCTGCGTACTTGAGTTAGTACTTATGTATTAGCTAATGTTTTACGAAAATGTGAAATTTATTTGTGTGTTAAGAATTGTAATAAAGTTCATTCAGTTAATAGCCAAGTAGAGAATCCATGTCTCTACAAACAATGAAAGTTTGATGTATATTTCTATTTTGCTATTATATGTCATAGAAATAGGTTATTCTTTGATTTAATCGGTCATCCTATCATTTAGCTATTTATAGTGCACATGCTAAAACAGAAGCAGATAGATATTCGATGTACATTTGTTAAACTACTCATTATGTATCATTTAGAATTAATCAAAACTACTATAATTCAGTTAGATAATTTATGAAGATATTGCTCAATCTGCAAATTACCTGAAGAGTTTTAAATATCTGTGTTCGTCTTGACTTCTTACTCAGGAGTCATTCAAATGTTCACTCTTGTATTAAGGCCAAAATTTTCACATCGCTCCTTGCAAGTCACATTATCTTTAAAGACTTCAAATGAGGATTTATGAAGCTCAGTCTATTCGGAGTCATCACTGAATAATTTTGATGGCAGCGATTTAAATTTGATGTCTTGAATTAAACTAGACTAGACTACCGTTAAAATCGCTCCTTCTCATAATTTAGGTGCCTAGTTATTGTAATTTGGATTGTCCGAAATTTTCGGTTATGGCAGCGTGATATGCCAAATGGAAGGCGCGAATACGGTGAGGTGTAGGTCATTCAATGAAATCCTTGGTGAGAATTACTCATGGATATACAGCACTCATTCATTCACTAAATGAATAGAAGTGCTGAATATAGTATATTTACTGAGGAGGCTGTAGATAACCTCATCTTCTGTGGTTTGTTGGAGAGCGATTTTCCTCACTAGTATAAGTATCCTTTTGTTAAAAATCAAAATGAGGTTAGGATATGTTGGTCGATAAAGTCAGATGAGTTTATTGATTGTTCAGTTGTCGTCGAATTCTCGAGTTTAAGATTTGTAACTCTACTGCTGACTCGAATTTGACTTTTCGATTGACATTGGATTTTGTTGGAAACTGCCGTCAAAATTACCAGGAGTTCGAAAACCTGCAACCTGGATTGCTTGTAAATTACTGTATGGTTGACTAGACCGTCAGTCTATCAGATGTATGAGCTTATAGAAATCCTCATCCAATGAACACATTATTTTATTCACTGGTATTTGAATCTATCTTATACAGTATTATTCACATGTTTTCAATTTGGCATCTATGCTCAATTGAATTTGCTAAATCCAACTTGCGTCAAAAGGCTATACTATGTTGAGCAAATTTTGTATATCTGATAGGTTGTCAAGTCAATTAGGATTCAGACACTGGAGTCAATGCAATCACATAGTCTATCTACATGCCGGATATTCAAAGTGTAGAGCAATTAGTTGATTGCGCCATTTGTGGATATGTCCCAAAGACCACTGCATCCAATTGAACTGATTCTTGACTATTTACACGGCATATTAGTGGAAATGCTTAATTTAGGTAGAGAGTTTGTGATCGCTGTTTCGGTATTGTCGGTTAGAAGTTAGGAAGATTTACGTAACCAAGGCTCTACACAATATAAGAGAGGTCGGTGAGAGTTAGTAAAAGAGCGTGACAGAAATATTGTGGGACACTGATGCAGTAGTGAAACCATCCAAATTGATAAACGACAACACATCTAGTAGAAACCAATACATCAGAAAACAGAGCAAATAAGTTACGAGTGATTATTATTGTGATATTAACATAAAAGTCTACAAGATTATAAAATCTTGGAAAGCCAGAAAAGAATTATTTGTACTGGTTATGTATTTGTAATGCTCCCACTATCATTTTGCGAAATATCCGAGCAGTGTGCTGTTTGTCTGTCTGGAGGTGAATGCAAGTCATTTATCAGCTTCATAGTTGGGAATCTTGTCACGCACTGCCACCATTCATGATTATCTACGAAAACTGACTTCATCGGTGTTTTGATTGGAAATTTATTTGTGTATGGATGATTCTTTGATAATCCACCAATTTAAGCTTGATAATCAGTGTGTTCGAAGGAGACCTCTAAAATTCTATTTTACCAATGTCTTAGTACTCACTCTTTTAATTTTATAATTTGTTATTTACACTTCGTTTTCATTATATTCATCGAGTTGGCAATTATTTTTTACGATTCTAGAAATTGCTGTCACCTGACAGTCCCCTCATTACCCTTAGAGTATTACACAACATATATTTGTTGATAATTTTTCGATAACTCGATAAAATGGCGAAGCACCTATCTATTTTGTTATAGACTAACTAACTATCGGTTGCGTATACCCAGAATCTAATTGAAGCTTTTAAAATGGATAAAATCGCTTGGAAGGAAGGCTTACCTTCGGAATAACTTTATCGTTAAATAAAATTCAAGAAATTCAGTAAACTTTGAAATAACTCGTCTATTCCAACTTTCATTTCGACAGTCTGTAAGTAATGTTTGGTGACAACGAGAATTCCAATATTTAAAAATATTCAATTGAACTGATCAACATTTCCCATTGTCTTTTGAGATTATTTCATCGTCATCTGACAATCGATTCCATGTTAAGATAGACTGAAGTGAATAATCATGAGTTAGTTCGTGACCTCCGTATTATAAATAAGTAGCCATTTGTTATCTGATAATTAATCTATCTGCATACTATTTGGGATGAGTATATGACGTATACAAATAATAGTTTAATTTTCCTAATAAATTTATAAACACTTATTCATGTTATCAGTTGGTCAGTCATCGGACTAGTTATTATGCTTTCTGAAATCCAGTCGATTCAGATTTGACGTCGAACCCTTGGGGAAATAATCGTTTCGGCTATTTCAGTCGTTGTAATAATGTATGGAAGATATTGAGCCTATCACGAACACATCTATCCAAAGTATGTTGATGAGTAATTTCAAAATGTAACAGACAATTTGATTTGACATCATCTTCTGGAGTAATACTCCCCGTTTCAATGTATGATGTTAACAGAGC
The DNA here is from genome assembly GCA_025215515.1 of Schistosoma japonicum. Lineage (NCBI taxonomy): Eukaryota > Metazoa > Platyhelminthes > Trematoda > Strigeidida > Schistosomatidae > Schistosoma > Schistosoma japonicum. Next base: position 56,968,173 of record CM046069.1, read on the forward strand.
GTGGTCCTGCGACTGAATTCGTATATATATACTCAGTAACTTCATCTTCGTCAATAACAATGACCCTTGCACATACGACAATCACAGAGTACGCGTATGATCAAGAAGTCCAGAACAATGATGTAACATATACATTTGAACTCGAAGAATCCAACATCACAAATCGCACAACGCGCGAAAGTTCAATAGTATAGTACAGTCTGACATTTAGCACACACCACTAAGGAAATATACAGTACAAGGATCATTATGTTAGTGGGGTAACAACGATTTCTACAATAGCTATTGTCATTCGTTTGCCTCCTATGATTGAAAGTAAATCACTGTTCACAATATTTGTGCATATACTTGTAAATGTCAGGGAAACTTTCCATTCAACTTGTAGACTTTTAAATGTAAGTACTCCATAGATATCATTACCAAGGGTGCATTCAATAGTTTGGAATAAATTGAGCATTGGCTTGAATAGTTTGTTGTAGATAGCATATTTGTGCAATTCCAATTAATAGAAAATTTTAATTGTATGTATTAACGATCGACGTAATCTTTCATAAATAATCTACTAGCCGCCGTTTTTGAAATGACTATCATATTTGCTCAGCTGTAATTGAGGAAAAGTCAATGTGAAGGAATAATATGAGTTGTGTTTTTAACAAAAGACTCAGTAGCTCAATCTTGTTGCAAATATTTCAGTAACTATGGTTGAGGTTGGACTACTGCTTGCATTCTAATGTTTCAGTCTAGCTATGTTTAATGCATTGCAAAATCATCCCAGTACAAAAAAACAACAATAAATAACTGTTTAGCGAATGCCTATATACTTATGAGACAGTCAGTTGTTGGAAAAGGCTCGATTTTACTGAGATACTAACCAACCAAATAGGGTATCAAAGTAATCATCGTCACATGAAACCAAATAATAATCATTATTACTGACATTTGTTTCAATTCGACTATTTACGTAGATATAACAATCAGTAATTAAGGATACTATATTGAAAGTATGTCCTATATACATTTTCATGAACATACGTGTTATTGATTAGACAATTTGTCAATTTGTTTTTATTAATTTGTTTGTTGCTAATTCCAGACTGTCAGCCATGTAATCAATGCTACCTATATATATATATATATATATATATATATATATATATATATATATATATATATATATATATATATCAGGCATAGATAACATAGATAATGTATAAAATCCATTGGTATTTCATGAAATCAACTTAAAAATTTCTCACTTAGGCATTATTGAAGTAACAAGTGTACGTATTTTGGAAGTTCAAGTGAGAAACCATGTCAGGGCGAGACAATTATCACCTATCGGATAGGATGACAGTTACGTCATACTTTGAAGTGAGCTGATTTGGGAGTGTAAATAATTTGATTCTGAATTAGTGGTCAGCTATTATCGATTTTCACATGAAACCTGGTGGTCTTGAGTTCGATCTCGTGTAGAGTTGAAAGATTGGCTTCTGAGAAGCTTCATACTAGGATATAACAGCTACTCTATTACGGTACATTCCTAATAATTCCCAAGCCGACTGTGAATCACGACGTTCACATCTAAGATGCTATCAAATGCTAGATTGTTTGTGTCAAAAAATGATTCATCATGATAAATTTAATATCAGTGTTAGTTGTTTTGATATAATTTACCTGAGAACTAATATAAGTAGTTAAATTTAAGCAAGTTAATCAGCTTATTTATAACGGAAGATTCTAGAACATTCTACTGTTATATGAACAATAAATACTATTCCGATTCTGTTCCTTCAGTGAGAAAACTGTAGACAAGTTGTTATGGCGTAAAACAATCTGTGATTGCGATTTCAACGCCAATGAGTGCCTTGTCGATCACTGCACGTCTGTCCTATGTCCATTGGGTCCCAAACAGAAAATAAGAGAAAACAAGATTAATGGACCAACCAGACAGAATCATATTATGTTTCAAACATTTCACTAAATATACACAAATCAAAATACACCATCAGTCAATTGGGAAATTAAAATTAATACGAAACAAGAGAGATTGTGGCAGTGAATAGGGGTAACTGTGCACGACCAATTAACTGTAATTCATAATAGAGGATAATATACAGACACCAAATATTCTAAATGGGAGGATACGGTAATAGGGACGTAACTATGATAGAAATGAAATGCTTATACTACCTACAGTTAAAATAATTAAAACATTATTCTAAAACACAGTTCTGAAAGTTTGTTACTCTTCTTTAGTTGTCTAACATAACACAAGCAACCTTTAATCTTTTAAAACTTGCTGAAGCTGTTACTATTAAATGCTTGAAACTTGATTTGTGCGTTCAAATAGTTGTCAGTGTTTCTTCACCTCGGTAGCTCAATTTTACTATATCATCATATCATTTCTCACATCTAATGCATTCTATTATAGTATCACATCATTTACAGTTTAAAGACCTATTCAATCGACTGGTCTTAACCGATGTCACTTCAATTGTTGATTTTCTTAACTTTAATTCGTAACCACTTAAATCTCTCGCCACTACATTGATATCCATTCTGAAGCAATACGTTCAATATATCAGCATGTTTTGGGCTGCGGGAAGCACCACTATAGGGAATGGATTTCTGTTAGCACTGGGGATAAAATTCATGAAAGGAGGAACAAGAAGACGGTAATCAATAGCAGCCGAACAAGAGTAGAGAAGGCCAAAGCGCAGGTCGAATACACAGAGGGCAACATGCAAGTGAAGTGCAGCATCAAAGTAGATGTAGCATTTCATAGAATTTCGAATAGTCACTGGTGGATCAGATCAGGCAATAATCAAGAAGACACAGAACAAAGGTGAAGGTAATGTGTATTTTGGAATTCAATCAGCGCACACACAATTGTACAACACTGCTACTGTTTCATACAAACACCACAGGGGATAAACGGAACTATGCAGAAGACCCAGTGAATGACAATGGAAAAAGCTGTAAGAGACGAAAACGTGAAACACCTACATGATGCAACAAAGTAGCCAGCTGGAAAATACAGTAAACCGGAACGATGTGTCAAGAACAAGGAAGACAAACCAGTCACTGAAATCCCATGAACATCAAAACAGGTGGGTTGAGCACTCTGAAGAATCGTTGAATAGACTAGCCCTGCTAAACCTACCGGTCATCGAAGCAACATCCACAAACCTCCCTATAAATATCGACCCACCAACAATTCGAGAAACCAGCATAGTCATCTGACAAATCAAGAGTGGCGAAGCAGCATGGCCAGACAACATACCGACTGAGGCACTGAAATCAGATATAGAAGTAATTACAAAGATGCTCCACAATCTCTTCATAAAGATGTGAGAGGAAGAACGGGTGCCAACAGACTGGAAGGAAGGATGCCTCATCATGATACGAAATAACGGAGATCTTAGCAAGTGTGAGAACTGCAGGTGCATCACTCTACTATCAGCACCAGGAAAATTCTTCAACAGAGTGTTGTTGAACAGAACGAAAGATCCAGTAGATGCCCAACTTCGAGTTCAACATTCGGATTCCGTAGAGACCGATCGTGTACCGACCAAATCACAACACCACGAATGATTGTTGAACAATCAATTGAACCGACCCATCACTTAACATCAACTCCCTTGACTATAGGGAAGCATTTGACAGGAGAACATTATGGAGCCTTCTTCAACACTATGGTGTATACCTAAGAAGATAGTCGATATCATAAAGAATTCATAAGACGGACTCCATAATGCAAGATCGTGCATGGAGGGCAGCTCACAAATTCATTCCATCAACAACAACCTCCTGTGTCAGAGAACAAACCAACAAAAATCCAGCTGAGGAAGACATTAAGAAAAAGGACCCTGGAGGTGGATAGGAGGATACACATTGAGGAAGTCGTTAAACTGTGTCATGAGGCAAGGTGTAACTTGGAAGTTTCAATGCTAAACGAAAAGTGTAAGACCAAAGGACACTGCTCCGGGAATTAGAGTCAGACATGAAAAGAATAAATATCACTTGGGAACAACTGGAAAGAGGAGCGTAGGACAGATTTGATTGAAGAATGTTGGTCGATGATGTCTGCTTCACAAGGAGTAGCAGGCATTGATTGATTTTGACTGATTTAATTTTTATCTGATTCTCCACTACTTAGTGTTGATATATTCTATATTCCAAACAATTACACCTCTAAAAGTATGCTAAACTATTACTTTTGAAATATTACAAGTGGAATTCAGGTGATAACTAAATAAAGTGAATTCACTTTTTTCTGTTCAACTCACTTGTGTTCTTTTCAATTTAAAGAATTGTATACAATTTGTTACCTGGATAAGTTTTTGAAAGTAAAGACAATCGGTATTCTGGTATGAAGTTAATTCATTGCATCTCGCGTTTTTTAATTTTTCCACATTTTCCGTACAAAATCGTTTACACATATAAAATGTTTTACAATTATAGTATTGAGTGTAACATGCATGCAGTAATTTGGTCTAATAGTGAATAATAATTACAATTACAAATTCAATTCATAGATAGATAGGATGAGGAAAGGAGGTCATGATATAATCGAGTATGCAAGAAACAATGCTCTAATTGTTACATTTACAGTAGACAACGACGCAAATTGGTATTGTTTGTCAAAATTAGAAGTGAAGTAATCATGATCACGGTAGTGATAATGCTAACGAAATCTGCATATATTAAATCGATTCCTAGAGGTATCGATCTAATAGTCATTCTGTAGTGTATATGTGAGATTCATCACAAGATTGAAATTTTTCTCTGACTTATGACTGGATTTTCTTTTTATGTTTAGCATAATTACTTATTAGTGCATCAAACGACAAACTATTTTACTAACTTGGTTAACGCCAAATAATCCAGTTTGAATTTCGTTTATGAGGAAATTCGTCTCAAATCATACATAAATACAAATTTAGATGCCTGTCCTCTCTGTTTCAGTTGCATTCACATTGGAGACAATTTCATGCCATCTATATGATTTATAAAGCTGTCTAGAGTATACGTCATTCTTGAAAGTGACGTCATGATTTTCAATAAGTAAACTGATTGATCTCTGTTAATGATACGTTGAATGAGAATACATTAATTATGACGATAGAATGAAAGAGCACTAGTGGAATGGGTGTTTACAACCGGAATATTCTGGTCCATTTGAAAACAATAACCCCTCTAGATTGTCAGTGCTGCCGAAATCAATAATTTAGAGGTGGTCTTCATGAGAAGAAATCAAATAAGCTACCTCTACCTCCGGCTAAACAATCACTGGAAAGTCCTATAGGATTTCCAGTCAACAATCAAAACTGTAGATGCGAAAAATTCCTCAGTCACAATCGAGAACGTTAAAATTGCATAACCTATTCACTGAAATAAGAATGTGCAGATTAGTAAAAGTAATGACAAATTGTTTGCCTTTCAGTATTTATAAATCGGATGAATAAACACTCTTAGTATAAATTACACGCTACTAAATTATTCGTCTACATTTAGATAAGAATCAGGATTCTAGACCAAGTAAAACATATTTATATTTCAATGCCTTTCTAACATGCAACACCTTTATAGTCATCTATCTACACATCAAAGTCGATCATATGATGACCACATTTTGTTTACTTACCTACCTTTCAATTGAAATTTCTTGGAAAATGTTTTTCGGAATTTTAAACGGAAACTACAAAACAATTTCTAAGCATATAAAATGCTAAAATTCAGGATCATAGATAATTGTTTGCTCTGGTTCTAATTAGGAGAGCGATAACTTTTACAAGCTAGCACTCAATAATTTTGAAAGAGGTTGATGGTGGACAGTGGAGATTTGTTCGAGTTTATGTTAAAACGTAGTTGTTACCGGAAGTGTTGGACATTGTATTTGTAGTCAGCTCTTCGAACGGTAAAATATTCATCTGGATGCCTGAGTGACGAACATACAATCATGTGAAAAGTCAGTGATAATTATCACGACTGAATGTCATAACGTTTATAAGTCTATCACTCATGTATGGTGACTACTAGACTGGGAAATAAATAGTCCGATCACTTTAAATCGTCAAATTGTGGGGTTGTCAGGACTGTTCAACTAGCATATGTGGTATTATATCATACATTGCCTAGTTGTAATGTCATGGTTGCAATTTCACTGAATTTACCATTTACAGCAATACATATATATATAATTGGTGTTTCTTCAATTCGGCGATCTGTTTCAAAGTTTGCACTCTACAATTCTTTGCAACATTAGAATAAACGAAGCCGGATTATTGTGATTTTGTGAATTTCAACTCTCCACAAACCCCCTACACCCACCCCCCAAAAATACAATCATCTAGAAAATCAAGAGAGAATCTTGTATTGTTTTTCGATAAGTTTACTTTGTTCAACTTTTATCATATTAATTTCAATTCAATATGAGTTAGGCTTCAACTTTAAATGTTATAACATTGAATTTTATTAATTAATTCTGTAATGATGCACTCAATTAGTGAAATAATCATTTATGTTAATGTTTGTATAACTGTTATATTCAGTTGATGGTTTCACTTAACTAATAATCACTATAAATTAAGTGTAATATGTTAGTGAATTCACTTATAATGAATAATGGTCTTCTTCATGCTCTCCATAATGAAATCTTAAAGTTTCGTCTTTTAGTGTAGTTCATAGTTTGTGAATGTAATACAGCTGTAAAATCTGGTCTCAAACGCAAATATGAGTAACAAGCGTTTGTCGTAACCATATCGAGTATCGCCAGCATCAAAATATAATCGAGCCACCATGAATCTATTGACCGTATCCGTATTCCGGATCGTAGCAATACATTAAGCCTCTACTCGTTTGAAAGCGTATCATGTGTTTTCTGAAAGATGAGGCCGGATTCCAGAAATATATATAGCTAAAATGACTTTGTCAATGAGTTTCAGGTGTTACAAGTGACTATTTTGAGGCATCTATTATCAATCAATCCCAATTGTTTGTATAGATGTTTAGTCGAACGATAGGAGGACGAGTAAGTGATTAAATTGAACCACAGAACATACTAACATGTTTAATGTCAATGCCATATAATAACTTTCAGCTAATATATTCAGAATTAAAACCGAAATAAATCAGTTGTAATGTGATTTATTTACCAAGTGAGGGGAATCATTCGAACCTAATGATTACCTATGATAGTTATCAAGTGCGCATTCATCACACCTAATGTCGAGAGTTATTTTGTTAAGTTTTGGGTAGAAGATGCACAATTGCAAGCAACAGTAGAATAACGTCGTGAGTTACTGATAGTAAACACACGGCAGTCTATTTTAGTTTAATGAAATATCAGCAGCGGTGACCTCTCAATAGCTGACTAATACTACATTAGTTGCTGTTTGAGTTTAGGTTGGGTAAGTTGTGGAAAACCGCACAAATTGAACACCGAAAAATCTCTTCACAACGATGGAGAAATTACAAGACTGGACATATGAAAATAGTTAAAGTCATTAATAGATCTCAGGATACTTTCACATTGTTTCTTGGAGAACTAAACGTTGAATAGGCGAATAGCTATAGGACTAAACTATTATGGCAGACCAACGAGATATGAAAATCCGAAAACATTACTTCTTTTGGTACATTGATTATGATAAGCAAAATGAAATTATAAGATTAAACTCTGTTTAGGATTAAATATTTATCAAGTTCACTGATATAGTGTTGTAAGACTTCACTTTCTCTATTTTTTCTGGTGCTTAAATCTTCATTTTCAATACAATTTATTAGCGAACTTAATTGGTAACATATTGTCTATCCCTGACATCAGTGGACACAACTTAGTTTATATTTTTCATGTTACGAGAGAGGTTCACGTAGACTGCTCTGAGCAAGTGAGTTTTGTACTAATCTCATAATCGCCAACAGTGTTCACTTACGTTCCTATACAGCGTCGGTCCCAGAATATTCTATTCTCGCATCAACGAATAGGACAGCCCCCAGTGATGATCACTAGAAAAGCAAACAATATAACCAATCATACAACTTCATTCACTGGTCTCTTATATCAACGTTCATCTTAACAAACATGTTGATTTCACCTCCTATCTAATTGGCCTCTATTCTATGCGATATTTTTCAACTATTACTCCAGTAAACAATCCACCCAACTTGTGGCACTTTGTGATACTCAAAATTATTCTATCACATTATTTTTCCTTGTTTGATGGCGAATTTATTTACTAAACGCTTTTACAGTTCTTTAGAGATTAGTGTCAGAGCTTTATTCAACACAATGTTTAATTGCACAATATAGAATAATCGACGTAGATTATTGCAACAACCCATAGGATGTTATCTCAGTCAATCAACTAATGTTATTTTTTCAGTGACTGTAATGTAGCTCAATGCAAAATAATATTACGTATCTACGAAATACAGGTTTATTTACTCGGATTTAAGGTCCAATTTATTTGATGTGGGCGGTAATACACAAATCAAAGTTGATGAAGCAGATTACAAAAATTCAATTCAGCATGTTTAAAAATCGGGTTTCTCAACCACTGGACGATTACTCCATGACATTTTAAGTCACGCAAACAAGTCCTAAATAATGTAACTACACAATATTTCTTAATAACTAGACTTGGAAGAGATTCTATATTATCATCGTGGAATACCTACACTGCGTATGTAGTATTTCTTTGACAGAAATTGACGTATGTAAATTAGCGAACCCCTGAGTAAATTATTTAATTGATGGATAAGCTTATTAAAAACTGAAGTCGACAGTATGTTTCTCAAAATTAGATAAGTTTGGCATGATTTTGCTAAGAATTGAATAGTGAACGTAAACATCTTTTACTTCCAACCATACAATACATATTCGAAATGACAAAATTCACCTGAGTTGTCGGAGTAAAGCTGTTTTGCATTCATGTTACTAATGAACAAAACTCCTACAATTACTAAAATGTACCAAGTAATCGTTTCTTCCTCCATAGACCTATTTGGATATGGGTCACTAGATCATTCTTGAAACGTCTTAGTTTCAGTGACTTTAGAATAGAACGAGTTTTGTAAATATATAGTGTCATGAATTCGATAGAATTTTATGTTGTTGAGTCTGCTTCTATCAATCTTCGGCGATTGTTTAGTAGTTGATTTTGAAATCTGATTACTGCTGTAATTCTGTTTGTTTTTACGAATCGTGTCATGAACACTCAAATCTGAAATGTTAACTAAAGCCAAGTATATAAACCAGTAATTAGTAAAATAAGTTATATTAAAAATGGTTTCATCTACATTTATTCGCTTAATCGACACTTCAGTTGTTTATTATTTTTTAGTATTTTTAATGTAATCCACCTTCACTGATTCTGATTGTTTACCTTTTATAAACTGCATAACATTCTGTATATTCAGATTCATTGGTCGTCATTGTTAAAACTCTTTCAGTGCACATTGGTTTCTTGGTCTTGTTTGTTATCCTTGGATGGCGGGAATGGTCAGTTACACGGCACTTTATCGTGAAGAAGTTTACACCTATGCCACCTATGCATTGTTGCTTAACCTTTCGTATTTGTTCATTTTTAGTATTTAAATATCAGATTGACATGTAATTTACTGATTTCAATCCACGACTTCGGCATGACTTTATCTAATCGTAAAATAATATTTATGGATTTATAAATGTAGTCTGAAGGAGGATTTATAGAAAACAACTGTTCTTTCCAATATTCTTGACTTCCGAAAACTGTATTAATAGGCATTATCCGACTGAAACTTGTTCCTTATGTCAGTGGTAATTCTGCAAGTCATGTAGCCAAGGTAATATTGAACATTCTTCTCAGTGAACCTCAGTCATGTTATACACTTGGAAATCTGTTGTTAACCCTTAGGAGTTACTAAGTATGAGGCATAGGTAACAATAGAAAACTAACAGAGTTATAACTACAATGAATGTGTAGATGAAACAATCGAGTTTTGATGTTGACTGAATTTCTATATTAAATACATTCACTTAGGAAGCATTGTTACGAGAACTATTATTATTAAATCGCAGTTTCATTTGATTCAGTTAAATATATATCCGATATGTATAGATTAATCCTCGTACATTACTTGAACTTCATACACACGGATGATTAGTTGTCTGTAAATTAGGATGTCGATACGAATTAGCTAGGAATGTTTTCAGAATTTAAATAATCCAACAAGCGATCAAAATTGTAAGCATTTTCTATGGAAGTTCAATCATACCTTGAATATGCATATTAACGGCGAAATGTGCAAAGTAAAAGTTGTCATACTAAAGGGGTAATTACGACCTCTACAGACTTCAAGATGGCTAGCAAAGTAAAATGGCTACTGTGCAACGTTAAGTTCAATGTCAACTGAAATCATAAACGTTATCATAAGAATAAGTCTAAGCTGAATACAAGCGTAGACAAATATCTGGTGCTGTATATTAAAGTGAAATATTTATTTTCTATTGTTTCCATTCCAAAGAAGCATCATGGATACTAGTAATGTAATACACACCTTATTTCGAGATAGCCATTTAGAAGAAACTAGAGTTATTTACAGATAATCCACGTTATTTTCATGCTGATATATAAACTTCATTACACAGTTTATGGTAAATTTTGTAGCAATAGGACTGTTAGAATTTACTAAATTATGAGTGCATCATCATCAACATTCACTCAGGCTACCGAGCACTATAAGTGACAAATTTCAAAACTAATTTGTATCTACTTCACTAAATGACTCATCTGTTTGGTTTGACGATGATGATATAAATCAATATGCAGATATGAATGTTAGTAAACTAATCAGGAGAATCCGTGAGTCAATGATAAAGATGAAATAAGTGGATTACGTAACTAGTCATAGAAGAAAGGTGTAATTTGACTAAATGATGGTAGATGTACTAGTAGTAATGATAAACATATCAATAACATATTTCAATAACAGATAAATAAAAGTAATGAGAACTTAGATAAAAAATTTTGACACAGGAATCAGGTCAGAACGTATGAAATTAAGATTGTTAAAACAATAATAAAATAATAATAATGAGATCGTGCAAAATTAGAAAATGTAAAGTATATGGGGTTTCACAAGCTAATCAACTGATTTACCATTTTCCCAACTATCACTGCGACAAAATTCATTACTTACTCAGTAATTCTAACAAAATCAAGCGATATTTCCAGGATATCTATGGTGTTATTTATTCTTAATGGCCATGTTTAGCATTTACTCAGTATACTCGTCCTGTGATTTGAGGATGGACAGCTCACCTACGCCCCGAATTACATAAACTGACCGAAAGCCACTCGGAGTGTTTGAATCTGATATGTTTTTGTCTGGCACCAACTCATTAGACTTCCAAAATAAGTGAAGTGGTTGGCACATTCAACTATTCTTCTTACATTTATTTCAGATGTTGAAGCAGACCAGTTCTGAAGGAGCAATTTGCATTTGTGGTGGGTTGAACGCGTTCCGAAGACTCTGAATTTTAAAAGTTCTGTGACGCGACAAAGAACGCAAATGCACAGTGTCTGGGATCTACTTTCAGTAACAGATATACCTATGACCTATTATTATATCGATTTCCATTCTCACTTAACTGTAATTTTACTAAAGACCCATAATTCTGATTTCTGTACACAACGCCCTTAGTTCAGTGTTTAATGATAGTTATATTTCCTATTACTAACCAGTTTAGAATGCGATATCTATAAAAACCATTGTTCTTACTTAATAAATGATATGGTTCTGTCACCTATTCTTTGGTGTTATTCGATTGTTTACTACATCCAGGGTAAGTTTGGTCAGTCTGACGCCATGCTAACCAGTGTTCACGCAGTTATAATGTTGGTTCCATTAGGTCACTTGAACGCAAAGTCCACATTCACTCATTTCAGTAATTTAGTATGTTGCTTACACAGCCACACACCCAGAGTCATTCTGGTGACAACGGATTCTACAAGAAGCCAACCTATACTTTTCCGAAGGAAGGTCAAATAAATCACCCATGCCCCCTATTTACACCGTTCTCAACATCATATTCTCCAGCGACGAATCATGCTCACCCTAGGATGTCAATATCTTTGGATAATATTAAGTCGCTTCTCGATGTTTTGACGCTGTAGCTAGTCAAATAGAACTAAAGTATGATAGCACTCTAAAAATGACTTCGTGCTAATTTTAGCCAATAAAAAAACGGAAAATACTAGCGATAAGCTCATGTTGGTAAGAATAGGAACAAATTGGAAAAGTTTCAGTAGATACATTATATTTACATGATCAACAGAACTTTTAAGGTTATTGAATTATTTTGTATTTAGAATAGAAGAAATAACCATGTGATAACTCATTCAGATAGCTATGCAGCATTTATGTACGTGATTTTTAATATAGTCGCAGGTACTCTTGAATCTACTCTACATTTCTTATCAACAGTCTGACCAGCACCACAGATCGACACAGTGGTTCTTAGCATCATTTCAGAATGCACAGTTGTGAAATATTCGTACAGCTAGACAGATATCACTTCAATAAATTTACATAATGACTCTGAGATTGTAGCTGGCACTTCCATCAATAGACACACAGCACAAATGATCCGGTTCTCATTCATTTTTAATGAAACTACTAACGTCAATGAGATATGCTCTTATCTCGCGTCATTTAATTATCTAACTTCACCTCATTTATGTTCACAACTACAAGAATGACAATCTTTTAACTCGGAGTTAGGTATAATCACCATTTCTTCTAAAATACGAAGAATGGTCGCCGGCACCAACTTCACAATTTTAATTATCCCAAGTGATCCAGGAACCTGAATTTCATATCTCGTTGGTCTGCCATAATAGTTTAGTCCTATAGCTATTCGCCTATTCAACGTTTAGTTCTCCAAGAAACAATGTGAAAGTATCCTGAGATCTATTAATGACTTTAACTATTTTCATATGTCCAGTCTTGTAATTTCTCCATCGTTGTGAAGAGATTTTTCGGTGTTCAATTTGTGCGGTTTTCCACAACTTACCCAACCTAAACTCAAACAGCAACTAATGTAGTATTAGTCAGCTATTGAGAGGTCACCGCTGCTGATATTTCATTAAACTAAAATAGACTGCCGTGTGTTTACTATCAGTAACTCACGACGTTATTCTACTGTTGCTTGCAATTGTGCATCTTCTACCCAAAACTTAACAAAATAACTCTCGACATTAGGTGTGATGAATGCGCACTTGATAACTATCATAGGTAATCATTAGGTTCGAATGATTCCCCTCACTTGGTAAATAAATCACATTACAACTGATTTATTTCGGTTTTAATTCTGAATATATTAGCTGAAAGTTATTATATGGCATTGACATTAAACATGTTAGTATGTTCTGTGGTTCAATTTAATCACTTACTCGTCCTCCTATCGTTCGACTAAACATCTATACAAACAATTGGGATTGATTGATAATAGATGCCTCAAAATAGTCACTTGTAACACCTGAAACTCATTGACAAAGTCATTTTAGCTATATATATTTCTGGAATCCGGCTCATCTTTCAGAAAACACATGATACGCTTCAAACGAGTAGAGCTTAATGTATTGCTACGATCCGGAATACGATACGGTCAATAGATTCATGGTGGCTCGATTATATTTTGA